>RMBW01000069.1:172500-190946 GCA_004009845.1 Davidsoniella eucalypti | reverse complement strand
CGGATTGGTTACTGGACAGATATTTAAAGTCCTCGCTCGACAAGCTCAAGTAGCACGACGAAGGCTAGAAATATTTACTTAAAAAGCGATAGCCAATTTTTTATACCTCAAAGAAAGGCACAGTATGGTAATTCATGAAATAAAAAAAGGCAATTGAACAAACACCAAATACTATCCAAAGGGTAATTTTGATCAAGATATCAAGAAGAGGCCATTAATGGTTTTAAGAAACACTATAGGGTGGGTTGAATTAGTGTTCGAAGAATTTAGAAATAAAGTAACTATAGATAATAAATAAGATCAAGTTAAACGTCTTGATAGCTCTATAGCTCTATAGCTCCATAAGATTACCTGAATTAATAATTAAATTAAATTAAAAAACCCAAACAAAATTAAATATCACGTTAATATTGGTAAAGTTGTGAGCTAAAATATTGATGGCATGACGTAATTCATACTCGTAGTATACTATATATTGATTAGGATTTCTACTATATAAAGCAAGTATCTAGGTACGATAGAGACAGTTGGCCAATAAAATTGAAAAGGTTAGTTAGCTAAGCAAGATAAATAACAAGCTGATTTAATATATTACCGGGCATTACAGCACAATTGGCAGGACAGACACTCACTTGCTATGTCTATCTATATATAATAGTGAGTGCTATTGAAAATGGAAATAACATGCAAAGAATTAGGAGGAGAAAGATGGTATAAGTATTAATTAGGTTATTTTGTTATAAGAATACGACAAGACTAATATGGTATTTGAAATTATCAGCAACTTTAGGTACTTACAATTGGAATAGTACAATTGGAATAGTGCAATGTTAGATGGTTGGGATTCAGGCCTCACATGATTGATAAAACAACAAGTGAAGTGGTTGCAACTGGTACAGTTGGTATTTCAATACTCAACTAATTAACCACTGAATGATTCCTGACTTATAACGCAGGCTGAGATCGTCGCAAGCTATGACTTGATGCACTTAGCAATGAAATAGTTTATAAGAAATATAAACGAATGATTAAAAACTCAAAACAACGACAACGATGACTGGTTAACAGCAATTGTTTTTGGATGAGAAATAAACAATGTATGTGAGGGGTTAATTAAATTATAATGAAAACTTGGGAGGGTAGATTCAAGTTTATAGATTGGTTGTAACGTAAATCTGGACTTTCGTGTAGATATAAATGAGCATGTAATGGAAATGAAGTTGCTAGATTTTACTAATAACTTGAAGTTGTTTAACAATGCAACTACAATTATAGCTCGGAAAAACAAGAATTCATTGCGTAAAGCTGTATCTGTTTGTAGTAATGCTACAAGAATAGCTCCTGGAAATATGGTGAAGGGGATGTGGTATGAGTTGAAATATGAGATAAAGATTTCAATATATAGGTAATGATTCACATTTCATGGCGATATCGTTTCCTACGAATAAGGTCTGTTTTATTGACTCTGGCATCTCATTACATGTCCCCTGAACACCAAAAATTATCTCAAGCCTTATCTCATTAGCTATTACTGAAGGTATCAGGGCTTTGGCAAAAAACAAAAACTAGAAGTTGAAGATTATAGAGAACTAGTAATCAAGACCTACGTCTGAGTCATGCTTAGCCTTGAGAAGCCGCCTATGTTCCAAGTTTAGCACATATATTACTCACCATCTCTAGAATTGTACAGTAGGCGTGAAGCGGTAGTTAAGAAAAAGTTGTTACCAAGCCTGCTATACAGGATTCTAGTAGGACTACATAAATGATCCGGAATTCATCTATCGAACACAGTCTTGACACACCACTTCTCGAGAAGGCCCAAGTAATAATGGCCACAGCTCCAAGTAGGCAGTGACTAGCCGGAATAGTATCATCTTTGTACTTTCGTTTCTGGCATTGTGGATTCCGACAAGAATGTCCTGAGGTTCGGCAAGTCCTGAAGGCCTCGATAGGCATATATATATATCTCAACAGATGGTCTCCTCGAAATCTACTTGAAGATGGGTTACTGCTATTTTCGATCATGAAAAATTGGTTACGTTAGTTGGTCAACTTCAAATATTGATATATAACAGGAATTGATGCAGTGACAATATATATTTGGATGTGCAGAATAATACTGTGAGATGATATAGGCGATGAAAGGGTAGTTCTAGTGTCTAGTCCAGTTGACTGCGGAGGAGAATTCTAAGTGCCTCTGAAGGTGTTCATCTTATATCTAGATATGGTACTCAAGATCTTCATGATCACCCCGCATTCGCTTCTAATTGCTACTGAGTTCACAAAGATATAACCTGCAACAATGATCATTTGGGTCTTGTGGAAAGGGTATGTTTGTTACAATTTTGCATAATCCACAAGAAGATTCTAGAGCGTTTCGACACCATGCAGAGCGGTTGCCAGATTAATGGCAGCTTTATTGGTTCTATGAGAACCGCCAAACATACCGAGTACACTAAGAAGAACTGCCATGCCCAACAGGTGGAATATGCTTTAGAACGTGCCTCAAGAGTTCCCTTGACTGAAGCCGCTGTATATATGACCCAACCCTAGCTACTCGCCGACATTGTACACCATTAGAACACGCCACAGTTGCCCAAAGCCATGTGCTCTAAACTTGAAGGGTGCCGACTCCCACACTGCAATCATATCTTTTCTTTGTTTTCCTATTTGACAAGGTGGTGAAAACCGTTTGTGTCATGAACAGTTCCCTCGCAGTCACACCTCCGCAACGCTAGAGGCTTCCGAATTCCGAGCCTAACTTGGTTCCCACCACTGCGTGATAATGAAGCGTTGCAACTAGCGTTGGTTATTTAATCATCAGGACAAGTCAAGAATTTCAGATTCGTGGCTGAACAGCCTAGGAAGTCATCTAGCCACTGATATCACTTGCTATCTGACGCCGATAACACTCAAGGACTAAATACGTACCTCTCTAAGGAGAAGATTGTCCATGTGAAGCAGGTTAACTTTGCGTGCTAAGGAAGCTGGCAAGGCCGAAGTCCCTTGCCATTACTATTACTAGATATTTTTTCATGTTTCAAAATGTTATCTTCCACCATCTTCTTCTATAATGTTTAGCTATTAATATGCTCATACATTCATCTCTGTTGCTAAGATAGCGGTATTGAGTCATGTTACAATTAATGGAAATCGGTTATATCCATAGAAATATCTCATATGATGATATACGTCAATTTATCTAACCCTTATGAACCAATTAAAAATGATTTCGTCTTTCCAATCTACCATTATATACATCGTTTTTCTGATCACATACTTTCTGCTATATTCAAGTACTGCAATTGACTAGATAAATCAAGTATATTCTACAAGCGGGATGCAAATACATCATAATTTTCTATAATTTGAGTACTAATTAGTATAAATGTCTCTGGAATTTTCTATATCGTCATCATGGTTATGCCGTTCATCAGGGTTGGGTCTTCACACCGAGCTCGCTCACCGCTACGGTCGTGTGTATTTATCAAAGTTGAAACAATAATTCCTCATCACCAAATTATCACCCCTTCGGTCTTATCACCTCTATCCTAATAATTCTCTATGGAAATTGAGGCAAACTTGGTATCAAGAACAATGCAACCTCATTTGTTACTGGAACCATTATTGAGTAACTGTATAATAATGCTATCTACACGGTATTTTAGCAGTAACAGGTACGTCTGGGCTATGGATGGTTTGTCGACATGTTACCAACAGGAAAACTATTGCCTTATTTGTCTGCAAGCTACAGAATCTTGGGTTATATCAGCAACTATTGCATTCTCTCAGCCTACATCAAGCTTATGTGAGACATCGGATAGTGTATTCGAGCCACGTATATATACTAGGTCAGAATATAGGTCCAATAGATTTCATTAGGTCACACTCTTGTTATGGTGAGGGCTTATTCCTTCATATACATTAGATTTAGCTAAGCTATGCTGGAAGTCGGTGATAAGAATTTAGGCCCCAACTTTTACTTTGGTTGTTCTTGTAGCGCAGTAGTCTACAACTAGTACAGTCTCTTAGCTCGCGATGGAAGGGAGGGGAGAGGGGGTATTGCATTAGTCAAGTCCGGGCACGAATTAGAACATCACCATCATGAGAATCTGTATAAGCATTGAGCCTTTATCTTTGACGATCTACGACGAGAACGAGGCTTGAAAAGATAGAAGTATAAAAGTATATTCAAAGGTTGAAGAAGATAGAGAGGAAAAGGAAAGAACTAGACAAGAATAAGACGGCCTCCTTATGTAAAGGTAAACGGCTGTGGTATCTACCACAGTCAACAATAATGGGTCCTAGATCCTTTCATTATCACACTGAAGAACTCTTTTGATTTCCTTTCTTCATCACATCATTCCATAACAACATCTCTCTACCATTCTCTTCTTACTTCCGACTTTCTTTCATTTTACAACTTCAACTTCAACTTCATCTACTCTCTTTTCACTCTACTATCAACAACTTATCTTTCAAAATGGTCTTCGTTCACAACATCATCGCTACTCTGGATGTCGCGGCCTCTCTGGCTAACGCTCACCTTGGCCTCAGCATCGTATAGGAGGCTCTTGAGCGCCGTGATTACCTCTCCAATACTAAGCGTTATTCTCTTACTCACTGCTGAGACGCTCAAGGCTCTTGATGTCACTGCCGTACGCTAAACATGAGATCGAAAGGTGATTTCTGACTTCTGTCCTGACTACCAATCACAACAAGACCTCTGAGAGTTACACTCTTAACACTGACGCTTCCACTCTCTTTGCTGGGTACAACATCCTGACCTCAGGAGTCACTCAGGGTCCTTACTGTAAGTTTTCTCTATACATTTGATCTATCAGCTTTTGTTCTAGTTTACTATTTCCAATGTTGCTGGAGAGTATGTCTGTGAAGACATCTCCAAGACCCAAGAGGGTGTTGATTTGCTTATGGACTATTAGGTCATCGATGTCGACACTTACAAGCCAGTCCCCAATGTCTTGTTGCCAACTTCAAGTCTATCTTCCCTGGTCACTACACTTCTCGTGCCACCCACATTCACATTATGCTCACCCCAATGTCATTCTTCTAGCTAACTCAACTCTTGGCTCTGAGAACTATGCCAGCCATGTTGGCCAGACCTTCTATAACCAGGACCTGGTCTTTGCTGTCGAGGTCTACGAGCCCTATGCTACAATACCTAGACTCTGGCTACCAACGCCAAGGACTCTACTCTGGTAAGCGAGACTGCTACTTATGAGGTCGGCCCTTTTGGAGTACACCCTACTTGGCAGTGACGTCTCTGACGGTATTTTCCCACAGTTGGCCTTCAGCATTAGCTCCACTTCTTCTTCTACCATTACTCTCACTGCTTATTACTACGAGTCTGGTGGTGTTTCTAACTAAAGAGGATACCCATCCTGGCTCTTTCCCCATGACGTTATAATACTCTCTGTTTTGTCAACTTAGGATATCTCTAGAGTGACAAGACAGTGCGTCGATGATTTGCTGATCATCTGCTTAGCCATGTCTACTTTTGGTTTCTTTTGCTACGATTACTCTTAGATTTTCTGGCTCCTACCTTGATTTATCTATGGCGATCCAATAATATTTTAGGGTATGAAGACACAAGTCAATATCAGAAGTGACAAAACCAAATTGTAGCCTATCTATAGTTGCCTCTTCCCCCTCTTTATAATCATGCCCTTCCATCAAATTGCAACTCTTCTTAATAGGATGGTGTTAAGACTGAAAAGAAACATGAATTGATTGTGTTTTCACCTTGAAACTAACTATATTAGCCAGTACTAGTTATGGCTATGCCACCACAGAACGGTTCAAAAGTGTCTTGTTTTTCAACATTTGAGGCAATTTAACTATATTTGTCCATTATGGCAAAATATCGAGGTACGATTTAAGACTTAGGTGAGTTTCTGACTTTTAGTTACAATTAAATATGGCTCGACTCTTGACCCCCAATTTCACATATTTTATAGCATTGTAGAACTCTCTGTTTGTATGGTTTTGCTCTCTGTTGATCATGTAAATGAATGCTATCTTTAAAACCGTAAAAGATATGATGGCCATATTTATGTCTAACAAGGCCAACAATCCTCTTTTAGACTATCATTTTCATCACTTAGCGACTTCCAGATTGAGACATACACTTTTGACATAGATACAAATTAGAAATGGTTGTTCAAGAAGGAGACAAACAGTCCGAAAAATGTATAAAAACCCAGAGAGATTGAGGCGTTCGGAAAAGGCAAGTAGTGTTTTGCATTGGTATCTTTTTGGGTTTTTTGGCTCTTAATTTCACGATGAAAGGTACCTAGCCCAGAGACAAATTAAACTTTATAGATTAAAGCCAAATCATATATCGAGAAGAAGATGAAGATTTTACATACAACTAGTTTAGAGATTATTCAAGAGCTGGGTCATAATAAAATGGGAGGAAAGACACAGGGTTGTTAGTCAAACCCTAACATCGCCACTTTGTTTAAGTCATGTTATGGGATTTGTAGAAAGAGTGACACATAGCACTTCACAATGTCCGAATGCCTAATTATACATATGATTAACTATTTCTGTCAATAACTAGTATTTCCCGTTTCCATTTTTCAAAACCTGCCATGATTGCCAGTCTCCTGGAGGCTCACTGAATAGTAGCTCCAGGGAGTTCTTTTTGTGGATTTTTTGTATCTGTTTTGTATTTAATTTTTTTGCTTTAATTTTTTTGCTCTAATTTATTTATTTATAATTTTACGTCTTTATGTGGATCTGACCTTAGTGGATCGTTAGACATCGAGAGACCCTAATGGCCCTTGGAGAACCAGGTGGTATTATTCGGTGGCAGTTGATAGCTAATAAGAGGGCGGAGGCCCTTGTCCTTTATATTCAACTCAATTTAAGCTTATCTAAATGCGTCATTGGCTAAAGTTGATGTAGAAATGGTAACTTTTCTATGATTTCGCTTACTAAGAATGTGGTTGTGATACTTATATTTGTATATAATTGCAAATTTAAAGTTTTAGATGGAAAAAAAACAATACTAACTGTAAGTATTTAATACTTTTATTCCTATAAAGTGGTAATTTTTACTCGGAATTGGTTACAAATTTGAAGTGTTGCTCGAATACACTATCCGATGTCTCACATAAGCTTGAGGTAGGCTGAGAGAATGCAATAGTTGCTGATATAGCCCAAGATTCTGTAGGTTGCAGACAAATAAGGCAATAGTTTTCCTGTTGGTAACATGTCGACAAACCGTCCATGGCCCAGACGTACCTGTTACTGCTAAAATACCGTGTAGATAGCATTATTATACAGTTACTCAATAATGGTTTAAGTAATAAATGAGGTTGCATTGTTCTTGATACCAAGTTTACCTCAATTTCCATATAGAATTATTAGGATAGTGATAAGACCGAAGGGGTGATAATTTGGTGATGAGGAATTATTGTTTCAACTTTGATAAATACACACGACCGTAGCGGTGAGCAAGCTCGGTGTGAAGACCCAACCCTGATGAATGTCACGGGCTAAGGCCCAGTTGGTATTTGTCTAGGTATTTACCTAGTCAGATAAACGGCTATAAATAGGGACCTATTCCCGCCGTATTCCAACAGATATTAGCCCTTCTCCTTCATCGGTATCAATCAAAGTCTTTTCTACTAGATTGCTTTCCACTGCCTCATCTAGTTCGTGTCAATGAACGGCATAACCATGATGACAATATAGAAAATTCCAGAGACATTTATACTAATTAGTACTCAGATTATAGAAAACTTATGATCTATTTGAATCCCGCTTGTAGAATATACTTGTTCTATCTAGTCAATTGCGGTACTTGAATATATTGATCTTTTTAGAAATCCCCAAGTAGACTTAAACTCTTTTTTTAACATGAAAAAGAGAAAGGATCCAAAGCTCTTAGCTAAAACAAGCTGAACTGTTATTACCGATATCAAGAGATCTTTTGGTTAGCTGTGACAAGATGGCCCCTTTCTCATTTTATTACCAATACGTAATGATTCTGTACTTTGTTCATTTGTTCTGTGGCAGGAGTGTCTGTTTAGTTTGCCCCCGGTTTATAAATCATCATGATCAAATGACCTAAGAAACATTTTCGCAAGCCGTGGGTTGTTTATGATTGAAATTGAAGGATGAGGGATTGAGAGAAGTCAACCTAGCTTTGAGTTTAGAGATGGCTTAATCAAATAGAAGTTGATTTAGGAACATCAAGTGTATCAAGTATTTTGATATTATCATTGCAGAGTTTGGCAAGGACTCAAGTGATGGAAATATTTGTCACATACTCACTGTCTGGTGTCAAAATTGTGCCGATAACAAAAGTTGGGACTTCTGATATCACCAAGTAAAACGTAGTTACTAAAAACCTAGCCATATACATTATTTTATAGTAGGGTATGTAGCTAGCTATGACTACTGGCATAGTGAATACAAGTCGTATTACTCTATAGTGTCTCTTAATGTTCAAGGCAACATTATTGCAATTGGTATAGCCTGAAAGGTTCTGATACATAATGATACTAATATTGTTGGTATACATTACAGCATCAATATTGTATCAAATGCAAAACGAAACTTTCGAACTTCTATGATTCAAGCCACACTGTTATATACCTTTGCAAATTCATCAATACAAGGTAGCATAGTATTCTATATAAAGGTGGCCATATTATTGTTTTAACTGAGGAGTCAAGAGAAGAGGATTGTATATACAACTACAGTGATATGTTAATTCCAAGATCAACTCAATTCCTAATCACTCTATCTATCATTATATATGTGCTCTGATGTTCTCCAGTATTGTCTTTCAATAATGTGTGATACCGGCATATAGAGCAGCTATATACAAGCGAAATAAACAATATTTATAGAGCTCTAAGGTGAACTACAGCCACACAACAACAACTGATGAACATACGTGTTAAGCTCAACAAATGTCTATATAGTCTCTAGACACTTGCAATGAAACGTAAGTCGTCAATTATCACTGAAACAAAATACTTAACGTTACTAAAAACATACGAGAAGGACTAACTGTAATGGACGGGCAGGCAGGAGTTCAAAGGGGAACAAGTGATCACTAGGCGAGTAGTCACGCGATGATGATTTTGGTGTTTTCAGGATATCAGAAATAAACAGAATAATAAATTAAGTAAAGTGGAACTAGATCAGGACAGGAGCAGGAGCAAAGATAAGAACAAGAACAGGAACAAGAAGAGGAGGTTGCACTAGGAGGTCAGGTACACAGAGAGTTGTAAGCTTGGAGGGGAAAGGAAAGAAGAGAACAGGAAAGGAAGAAACAAGCAAGATATTTATGTTAAACCGAGAGAGGAAGAAAACAGAAGGATCTGGTCTACGGACAGAAGTTCGAGGCAATGCTGTGTTGGCTGTGTATCAAGTCTAGCCTCAATGCAGGAATTGTTGCCACCGGAGTCGAAAGGTGAGGCTGTGTATCAACCCTAAGCCTCATGCGGAGAGTCTGCGAGTGTTATTTCATAACACTAACGCTTAGTCTATATGAGGTTCAACTTGAGTTATATATCTACAGATTTCCATGTGAAAAAGGTAAATAAGTATTTCGGTCTTGCTCTCTACTATCGCCGAGGCAAGCAGTTGACAGATAGCATTGACAGCATGCATTATATAACTTTTTTGCCATTCGAAAACCTTTGTAATCGTTGTTATTACTGCATCCTTTGCATGAAAGACTTTAGCTCATGGATATGGCATTCAAGACTTAGGCAATTGTAGACAACTGTAACTAGACTCGGGTTGTACAAAGTTGGGAATTTTCATTCATAGCTAGATAAACTTCAAAGACAGTCATCATTTCACAGAATATGTTGTGTAATTGTCCTATAGACTGTAAGAGACTAAGGCCTAGTAAGGTTAGCCAAGGCATTCCTTGTCAGTACTAGAATCGGCTATAAGTAGGGACCTATTCCCGCCGATTATTAGTCTTAGTTTCTCTTTCTCCTTCATCGGTCTCAATCGAATCATCCTTTTACGACCAGTTTTCATTGCAACTCCTCGTATATCGTCTCATAGACTGTAGAAAAAAGCAACCTTCTTCTCCTTGGTATCGTCTTTCATAGTTGATGCCAGAATCATATCTTCGTTTATTAGTTCAGCTTCCACGCCACAGCAACAGTATTTATACATAACATGTAGAAGATATCAAGTTTTAGTCATATGATACTTGGTATATCAATACAAATAACATGAGACATAAAAAAAAGATACAGTTCGATTGCCATATTTCCCATATTTCTCTTTATAGTTGATAATTATGATTCCACTTCAACTCGCCACCATCTCCACATTGTGATCCAGGTAATCATGATGATTATATTCTTTCTGACAATAAGATTTCTCTATTGTCTGAACAGATGAAATACCATGTAATTTCTAGAATCTAGTCGAGTGATAATGGCCCGATCTACAGTGGATAGATCTCGAACTCCATACATAGAACACCCTTGCTTCATATGTAGCTGATAACTTGTATTGGAAGCTTGAAATTATAGAGACAGTATGTCTAGTGCATCATAGTTCTTCTTGGTGTACTCGGTATGTTTAGTGGTCAATGATATTGGAATATCTTGACATAGTTGAAATCTACCAGCACTAATGAATTTACCACTTGACTTATCATAATAATGGACTTTATTCACTCCAATATTAACAACTTGTGGTACAACAAGCAATGATATATTACTTACCAACTATAAGCTATTTTATTGCTAAGTGCATCAAGTCATAGCTTGCGTTTGCTATATCTAACATATATAGCTACAGCAGGGTTGACATTCATATACTTACTGAGCTGGAGTCACTCAATGAATAGTCATACCTGAGAGGATCTAAGGAGGGACTCTTAGAAAGGGTGATTAGATTGTGGCCGATGGAGAGAAGGACTATTATCTGTTGGAATAACGGCGGGAAGACGTCCCTATTTATAACCGTTTGCTTAGGCTTAGATCAAGCTTAGCCGAACCTTAGACCTTACAATACCTTACTTGCCGACAACACATTCATTTCTTTGATGTACTTAATAGTCAACATTTGTACTATGTAGAGAACTATACTTCAGTGACTGATTATACAATCATTTCCCAATCGCCTAGCTTGCAGTTGTGACTCATTCATAACTCTTTCTCTGTTAATTAGCCAATGTAATTTTCTCTCGATACTCAATAACACAACCCAGTATTTATTAACCATTTTCTAACAAACTATTGCTAGTATTTGGGGTCTACAATCTTTGATAGTTTACCATTTCCTATATTCTTGCCCAATCTTTATGTCTTACCTTATTACATTTCCCTTGAAATGCAACATTCCGTTAGAACTACAAAACTTACAGTAAGTCATTGATCATTCCTGATTTTACTACGAGTGTCCTTCTTACATGTTTATAGAGCATTTTCTCGACAAACTTGGTCTTTGCTCTTATGTTTTGCCGACCATCTCAACTTATTATAAATCGGGAATCATTTTGTGATCAATATATCCTGCAAATACCATAGAAAGTGATTACTATGTAGGTTTTAAAATACCAACTGTGCCAGTTGCGACTACTTCTCTTGTTGTTTTATCAATCATGTAAACTCTAAATCCCAAGCACCCAATGTCATGCTATTCTAATGGTATAAGTACCTAAAGTTGTTTGTAATTTGAAGTTCCATATTAGTCTTGTCATTCTACTTACAGCGAAAGAACATAATTCAAATATATAGTAATACTTATATATACTGTCGTTTTTTCTAGAATTCTTTTCATTTTATTTCCCTTTTCAATAGCACTCAATATCATCATATAGATAGATGTAGCAAGTGGGTGTCTGTCCTGCCAATTGTGCTGTAATGCCCGGTAATATATTAAATCAGCTTGTTATATTACCTTGCTTGGCTCTCTATCCTTTTAAATTTAATTGACTCTATTTCTCTATCGTACCTAGATACCTGCTTTGTATCGTAGAAATCCTAATGATATATAGTATACTATGAGTACGAATTACTTTATTTAATCAATATGTCTATGCATTTTGTGGAGAATTACCGTCAGTATGTTATTTTAAACCAAGTCTTCAATCTTATATTTAATTAGGATATTCTTCTACATCGCCTTGAGTGTTTATTGTGATAGTACTTGACATATTTGGTAACAATTTCTACATCTTGCTGTATCTGACTAATACAAATTCTTGTACTTTACCCTTAATGCTTAATGAGTATGTAGACCTGCCATTGGTGTACTTATAACTTGCCGTTTCTAGTGCGTTTGATCCAGTAAATTGATTGCAGTCCTATTTGTGTCCAAATACTAGCAGTTCTGCTGCGGTTCTTTTAAAGAACCGTTCATATATTATGTGCTGCTTAGTGAAAAAAAAATACTCAAAAACGGCATGCTAGTTAGTTTCCTCCCTGAAGCTAGACGTCACGTTTATGCTCGACATATTTGTAAAAAAACACCTCAAAGCTTTAACGAATTCTGAATACACATTACTACTTTACACAAAAGTATGAAATACTTCGTTAGTATTATTAACTTTCTAATTCCCCCGTAGATCTAAACATTATAATCTATAATTATAAATATCATGAACACGTTCTTAGTGATATCGTCATAGCTCTATTGTTAAACAAGATTAATAAATAAATAAAATTGATAGCAAAATTGAATTATATTTTGCTCCCTATAAATTGAATAAAGGGATTTTCTAAAAGAATTTAAAATTTTCAAAAGATTATTTTGTGAAAATAATTGCAAGAAAAAAAAAACTTTAGAAAGTTATTTGTGGAAAATCCTCGAAAGTAAAAAAATTTTAATTTTTTTGATTCCTAAAAAAAGTTTTTTTTTAAAAGAAAAAACTTTAAAAACTTCAGAAAATTATTTGTTAAAAAAAAATTGAAACCAAAAAAATTGAAACTTAAATTTTTTATTAGTAAGCAAAGTCATAGATAAATTCTTATTTATTAATAGATTTTGGCCAATCACCGATCCGTTTAGATCTGAACCGTTTTGAAAATAGGGACAAGGGTGCCCAGACTGAAATGTATGCACGTTTCCGCCCGCAACGCCGCCGAATAATACCTAGGGTAAGCCCTACTTCGCCTAGATTTCCTCAAGACTTTTGTTATTATTAGACGTATTTACCATGGGTAATACGGCTAGACTAGAGGAAATCAAGGATATAGTGGTTGGATTTGTGTTGTTGTTAATTGCAGGGGTTTTGTCATGTTTGGCTTGATATTATTTATTTTTTTCCTTTTCTTTTTTTATAATTATTATTACTTAGTTTTGACAAGTTTGGCAAGAGCGACTGTGTGTAACCCGCTTCTAACGGGTCCACTTTCGACGACCATCATAGCATTTGTATGTGAAGAGTAGAGAACAAGGTTAGAACAGGAACTTGTTGTAACAGACTTGTCCGATTTTTTCCTTCTTTTCTTTCCCCTCCCTTTCTCTCTCTCTCTCTTTCCTTTTCTTTTTTTTTTTTTTTTTTTTTTTTTTCTTTCTTTCCTTTTTCCTTCCCTCCTCCTCCTCCTCCTTTCTCCTCTTCTTCAAGCTCCGCGCAGCGGCGGCCGGCCCACTTTTATGTGGGTCTATTGGTGTAAAATCGAACAATTTCAGAGGTATAAGTGATGTAGAAGACTTATGAGACCCAAGGTATTAGTAGAATTTAGTTGCTCTTCATTCATCTTATTCCCTACAAGTCCAAGATAGGCAACTATACATATTAAGAATAGAAGCTTACTAGGTGCAAGTGTTTGTCTACCATGTGTACATGGTTTCCTAATCTAGATATGAGAGTGAACAGAGGTTGTTAGAAAACATGGGACCAGGGTTGGCTGCCGTGTAAGTCAAAGTCAAAGTGTAAGTGGAAGTCTGATAGTTTCTAGCACGTGACAAGGGCAAAAGATGGAGAAAAATAAAAAAATAAAACATAAAAACCCCATTTGGTTGGAATTATTTCTACATAATTTACTACTATGCCATGAAGAAAAAAATGTTATTACAGTATTAATTAAATTTTGAGGTTACTAATCAAGATTATTTAATAGTTGTGGTGTAAATAACATTACTTTGATTGTACTGTACTGTTATGTTTATCTATTAGTGACTGGTATATTAGTAGGGTTTGTAAAAAAAAGCGAGTAACCCTGGTCCAAAAATGAGTACAGGCCTTTTTTTTACAATTTTTGTTTTATAACCACTTACATGTATTTAACAAGATCAAAACCAAAATTAACAAACCACCAACTAGGTAGAATAAGTTAAAGCAAGAAAAGAAACCGCGTTTATTCCAAACAAAAAAATAGTAGCCAAAGATTAAAGATACTGCTGACATAAGCAGAAAACAATAGATTAAGAGAAAATAAGCATGATAATCATGCAAATACTAAATTTCAACCACAACGACAGAGCACAATACAATAAAAAGGTAATGACTGTAATCAGCTTACTTTAATGCAACCCAAAAACACTTTTTCCAGGCCTCAATCATTATTGTTAAGTTTTAAGTAAGGAAGTGATGTTTACGAGCTGATTTCTATTTCATCACCATACTAAAATGGCGATTTTGGAAAAAAAGCGTTGCGTGGAGCCACCAGAGGCGGGGCCCCACCTCGGGTCAACTCGACGCATTAACAAGAAGGAGACAAATGAGCAATCAGAAAAAGAAAACTATTCTCTTTTTATAGTAATCTTCTTCTGCGTTTCTTCTCTTACTGCTTGATGCCAGTGTAACACCAGTCTAGCACCAAAGGTATGATCCATCTCAACAAAGAACTTTAGATATACTACTAGCACATATTTCAATCTAACATATATATATTCCGATTCGTTTAGCGAAACGAATAGCCTGCGATGGCTCCGATATATATGGAGGAAGTAAAACAGTGCTAGTCGGTTATCATCAGTTCATGGGATGGAGGAACCGATGGGATTTAGGCTGCGTTAAATACACCAAACATCCTGCACTAACTATTTGCTTGCGGCCTCTCAGCTTTCGTCCCCGAATATGCGAGACTTACATATTGTACCTAACTTGCTGGCGTTGAGAGCTTTGCACTCCGTCTGGGTCAGTGTATTTTGTAATGTCGGCCCAGGTTGATGTGGTAGCTACGGCTATTCATTGTTTGCCTGGTTGTCAGATAGAGTATTGGACTTTAACCATATGCTCTGACTGATGGATTTTGTAGATGTATTGGCCTCTGGCTATAACTGTTTATATAGATATCCGGAGACAGCGGCGTAGTAAAGATGTAATTAGTTACGGAAGTACTGCGAACCTGCTCTCCACCATGGATTCATATGATTCCACTTTGTAGATATAATTTGTATTTGTCAACTGTGTAGTTGTATGCGTTCTGGGAAATTAAGAGGGGGAAAACAGATTGTTAGCTGTGTAACTTTGGGCCTCATGCCTACGAGTTATTCATAGCTATCCGTTTCCATTTATTTGGAAAACATCCTGATAACTAAATCTTCTCCATTGCTACTTTTGTAGCTATGGTGGCCGGTCTCCCCCGGTGCACGATAGTTATCTGGTTGATTCTGCCAGTAGTCATATGCTTGTCTCAAAGATTAAGCCATGCATGTCTAAGTATAAGCAATTATACAGCGAAACTGCGAATGGCTCATTATATAAGTTATCGTTTATTTGATAGCACCTTACTACTTGGATAACCGTGGTAATTCTAGAGCTAATACATGCTAAAAATCCCGACTCACGAAGGGATGTATTTATTAGATTAAAAACCAATGCCTTCGGGCTTTCTGGTGATTCATGATAACTTCTCGAATCGCATGGCCTTGCGCCGGCGATGGTTCATTCAAATTTCTTCCCTATCAACTTTCGATGCGAAGGTTTTGTCTTCGCATGGTTACAACGGGTAACGGAGGGTTAGGGCTCGACCCCGGAGAGGGAGCCTGAGAAATGGCTACCACTTTTAAGGAAGGCAGCAGGCGCGCAAATTACCCAATCCCGACACGGGGAGGTAGTGACAATAAATACTGATACAGGGCTCTTATGGGTCTTGTAATCGGAATGAGTACAATTTAAATCCCTTAACGAGGAACAATTGGAGGGCAAGTCTGGTGCCAGCAGCCGCGGTAATTCCAGCTCCAATAGCGTATATTAAAATTGTTGTGGTTAAAAAGCTCGTAGTTGAACCTTGGGCCTGGCTGGCCGGTCCCCCTCACCGGGTGCACTGGTCCGGCCGGGTCTTTCCCTCTGTCGAACCGCATGCCCTTCACTGGGTGTGTCGGGGAAACAGGACTTTTACTTTGAAAAAATTAGAGTGCTCCAGGCAGGCCTATGCTCGAATAGTACAGCATGGAATAATAGAATAGGACGTGTGGTTCTATTTTGTTGGTTTCTAGGACCGCCGTAATGATTAATAGGGACAGTCGGGGGCATCAGTATTCAGCTGTCAGAGGTGAAATTCTTGGATCTGCTGAAGACTAACTACTGCGAAAGCATTTGCCAAGGATGTTTTCATTGATAAGGAACGAAAGTTAGGGGATCGAAGACGATCAGATACCGTCGTAGTCTTAACCATAAACTATGCCGACTAGGGATCGGACGATGTTATTTTTTGACTCGTTCGGCACCTTTCGAGAAATCAAAGTGCTTGGGCTCCAGGGGGAGTATGGTCGCAAGGCTGAAACTTAAAGAAATTGACGGAAGGGCACCACCAGGGGTGGAGCCTGCGGCTTAATTTGACTCAACACGGGGAAACTCACCAGGTCCAGACACAGTGAGGATTGACAGATTGAGAGCTCTTTCTTGATTCTGTGGGTGGTGGTGCATGGCCGTTCTTAGTTGGTGGAGTGATTTGTCTGCTTAATTGCGATAACGAACGAGACCTTAACCTGCTAAATAGCCCGTATTGCTTTGGCAGTACGCTGGCTTCTTAGAGGGACTATCGGCTCAAGCCGATGGAAGTTTGAGGCAATAACAGGTCTGTGATGCCCTTAGATGTTCTGGGCCGCACGCGCGTTACACTGACACAGCCAGCGAGTCTTTCCTTGACAGAGATGTCCGGGTAATCTTGTTAAACTGTGTCGTGCTGGGGATAGAGCATTGCAATTATTGCTCTTCAACGAGGAATCCCTAGTAAGCGCAAGTCATCAGCTTGCGTTGATTACGTCCCTGCCCTTTGTACACACCGCCCGTCGCTACTACCGATTGGATGGCTCAGTGAGACCTCCGGACTGGCCGAGAGAGGTGGGAAACTACCCCTCATGGCCGGAAAGTTGTTCAAACTCGGTCATCTAGAGGAAGTAAAAGTCGTAACAAGGTCTCCGTTGGTGAACCAGCGGAGGGATCATTACCGAGTTTTTAACTCTTTAAACCATATGTGAACATACCTTCTAGCTGCTTTGGCAGGCTTGGTAACACAAGTCTTGCCGGTAGTATTTACAAACTCTTTTTATTTCTAGAGAATTATTCATTGCTGAGTGGCATTAACATAATAAGTTAAAACTTTCAACAACGGATCTCTTGGCTCTAGCATCGATGAAGAACGCAGCGAAATGCGATACGTAATGTGAATTGCAGAATTCAGTGAATCATCGAATCTTTGAACGCACATTGCGCCTGGCAGTATTCTGCCAGGCATGCCTGTCCGAGCGTCATTTCACCACTCAAGCTCCGCTTGGTGTTGGAGGACTCGCATCTTATGATGCGGGCCGCCGAAATGCATCGGCTGTTATACTTGCAGCTTCCCTGTGTAGTAATATTTATTTACGCTTTGAAACTCTTGTACTACATGCCGTAAAAACCCTCTATTTTTTGAAAGGTTGACCTCGGATCAGGTAGGAATACCCGCTGAACTTAAGCATATCAATAAGCGGAGGAAAAGAAACCAACAGGGATTGCCTTAGTAGCGGCGAGCGAAGCGGCAACAGCTCAAATTTGAAATCTGGCTACTTCGTAGTCCGAGTTGTAATTTGTAGAGGATGCTTTTGGTGAGGTGCCTTCCGAGTTCCCTGGAACGGGACGCCGGAGAGGGTGAGAGCCCCGTACGGTTGGATACCAAACCTTTGTATAGCTCCTTCAACGAGTCGAGTAGTTTGGGAATGCTGCTCTAAATGGGAGGTATATCTCTTCTAAAGCTAAATACCGGCTAGAGACCGATAGCGCACAAGTAGAGTGATCGAAAGATGAAAAGCACTTTGAAAAGAGAGTTAAACAGCACGTGAAATTGTTGAAAGGGAAGCGCCTATGACCAGACTTGTTTCTGTCAGTTTTGCTTGTTTTCGGACTTGTTTACTCTGTCAGTACAGGCCAACATCAGTTTGTTGTTTGGGAGAAAGGCTTAGGGAATGTGGCTCTTTCGGGAGTGTTATAGCCCTTTGCATAATACCATTCGGCAGACTGAGGACCGCGCTTCGGCAAGGATGTTGGCGTAATGGTCATC